>JASUUG010000149.1:0-47588 GCA_030449905.1 Luvunga scandens | reverse complement strand
AATTGAATTAATAAGACATACGCCCCTAAAATAAGATTCATTGTAGCTGAGACCATACCACGCGTGGCTTGGTGACCAAATGGAAAATGAGAATCTCCTTCTTTCTCTTCATTGTGTAAGTTCCACATGACTTTTTATAAGTCAAACCATATATCCTACGCACTATCAACTTTCGAGTTTGAAGAGTCCCAAACTAGTTGTCTCATAGTTTTAGCATGTTACCTATGACCTTGACATGATCTCGGTCTATGAAACATGACTAAGAAAAGCAACTATTTTGAATTGATAGACATAAGTGTGATGGGAAGATTTAATTTTTCTTTTACGTGATTCACCGTCAACCAATTGTAATATCTTTGTGATATTACAATTGTGAATACATAAAGAGATTGTGCAATTTTAGTATAATGGGGATTTAGTATGCTTCGAAAGATTAAAATAAATTAAATTTAGGATATAATGAACATATTTGAAATTATTTTGCATACGATTGCAATTAAGATATCTCCCGCCTCGAGTTAGCAATTGAGATATGGTTTTTTACTCATCAAATGGATTGTTGGATATATTCATAGTCACATGGTGTATTTGGTTGTAATGATTGAAGATACGTGGTTGTTCATTGTTTCTTTTGTTCACTACTTAGTGCTTCAACATCGTCCCATCACGTGAGCGAGTGAGAGATGTTAAATGGGTGGTCGCCGTCATGGGCCAACCCAACTGTATCTACATATGGTAAAATGAACCATATATGGTTATAGGAGTTAAAAAGTTGATTTAAAATCAACTTCCCACAAATTAGTTTTAATATCGATAAAATTCCCTAAAACTTAGAGAGCACAAAAGAGAGAGCACAAAGAAAAGGTTTTACGGTGAAAGAACTCAAGTGAAATAGGCATCTATATTGTGATTTAAGGATTTTCAATTGTAATTTCTTTTCACCATGATTTGATCCAACACTTGGATTATTTCATCAATTCCAAAAAGAAAGGTATTTCTTAAACTCTTATTTTTCTTTCAAAGGGAAAATTTCTATCATCACTCTATCATAAATTCTTGATAGATGATAATCACAAAACTATCACTAAGCTGAAATAGATAAAATTTTATCACTAGTCTATCGTTTTTTTAATGATATAAACTATTTTACCCATTTATCACCTATCGACAATTTTCTTCTAGTGTTATCCAAAACCTCCTTTAAAGCAGACAACATTAACTTCAATACAAAATAGACATATTATCAAGATCTCAATTTTTTTAGGGGACGGAACGCCCAATATGTTTTGTAATAACACCCGAGG
Organism: Luvunga scandens; assembly: GCA_030449905.1. NCBI lineage: Eukaryota > Viridiplantae > Streptophyta > Magnoliopsida > Sapindales > Rutaceae > Luvunga > Luvunga scandens. The sequence continues at coordinate 46,284 of JASUUG010000149.1, read as the reverse complement.
GTTAATATTTCAGAAGTGACAATTGTTTCCTTATGAACACATTAAACTAAATTATTTTTATAATGACCTTCTGCCGTTAAAAAGACAAAGAAAACACTAATAATATTCTATCTCCGGACATTTATTAGTTGAGTGAGAGGCGATTTTATCTTCGTAATCAAAAAAATATATTGCATCATATTGTAGGTGTCATATTCTAAAAGACACTAAAACATGCCACGTGCCTATCCTATCAAGTAAAAAAGCTATTCCAAAGAAACACCACCCAAACTATTTCGGAGCACCTAAGATATTCTGGAGAAATAACACCCATGCTATTCGGGGTGGTAACACCAAAGTTGCTCTAGGAGAGTAACATCAAAACTATTTCAGAGGAATAACACCTAAGAAAAAATTCCTCCGGAGCACATAAAGATGGTTAGAAGTGGGAATTAGTTCCGTAATCCATCAGTCCAAGAAACCACGCTCAAAAGTCATAATGACACGAAAATATGGACGTTCAAAATAAATGATGTAGGTCCGGGAATAAATATAGCTCTAGAAATAAACATAGGTCCGGAATAAATATGTTTGTTTCCCTACGATAAAATTCACATCCACTTGCACATCAATGGTAGGTGACATGTGTCATTAAGGAGAGAGCTTAAGCCAAAACCCTAAACCCATGTCACCCACCATCAATAAATAGAGGACCCCCTGGAACCAAAAGAAAGAATACTGTTCACAACTAAAAAATAGAGAAATCAACCTTGTCTTCTTCATTTTTCTCCTTTCAAATCTCAATCACACACTAACTAGGGCGTTGGAGTGTCTTTTTCAGGTACCCAACTCGACGAATTCAAGATCAATGCGTGTCACAAGCTCTCCACAAAATCAAAAATACATGTAAAGGTAATTTCCAGCACCTTCACATACAAACATCAAATTGTTTCATTCTCCATTTAGAATTCATTATCTTTAATCAAATCATTACTAGTCTGTTTCCAGAAAAACAATAACAATAATAATTTAGAAAAATAAAAAGTTATTTAATTTTCACTTATAAGATGAGATTGGCATGTAATTAGCAAATCTTTACCTATTTTTTAGTTCTTTTATTGAGGTGTAATACACTTTATATATGATTACTATTAGGATTATGATTACAGGTTATTTATTTTTAAGACCTTTTGTACTGATCATCAATCAAATCTTCTAATAACTAATAACAAAATAATCAATTTGAAAAGAGAGTTTTTATCAACAATTTAAATAGATAAAGATGGATTGACGACGAAAAAAATTTAAATACTACAAAGGGATATTTTTAGTATTAAATGGAGGTTCTTTACAAAATAACATAGTTTTTAATAATTTAATAGGTTTGTTTATCAATGCAATTTCATAACAGAAAAAGGTGGGTGGAAATATCACCACTCTTTATTTAAGGATATTATTATTTTATCACATATTTTTTTTTGGCATATCACTTTTCCATCAAAATTTTCTGATAATTATTTTTTCCCGCCAAACATTTTTGTTTTTATCATTTTACTACCAAATAGTTTATTTGTTAAAAAAATAGTGATGCCATAGGATTATTTTAAGAATTTTAGTATGTTAAACTAAAATTTTATAATATTTAAAATTTTATCATTTGATTATTTTAAAAATCATATTCGAGGCCAAATTATTAGCCAATATAACAAAATACTACAACACCTCTCATGGTGATCAATTTTCATAGATATGAAATTAAATTTTACAGCTTCAACAAAAATCTTCCCCACAAATATATCATGGAAAATGGAGTCATGTTAAAGATCTAAACTGTCAATTTCTATCATCTAATACATTTGTTGAAGCAACTTTAATGTAATAATTTTTTCGAGGGAAGGAACATAGCAGGTTGTACTTGCACTATATTGTTTAGTTTCCTCTAGTATGTCAGAAATTCTAGTAGAAAAGAAAAATAATGAAATAAATTAAATTTTAACCATATACATGGAGAAAGGCAATGCATTGAAAGCATGTCAATTATTTAGTGATATTTAAGTAATAAAATTGTGGTAGCTAGTAGGTCGAGGTAATACGAAACATATGATCGGTCCCATGCAGAATATTTGTGCTGTTATAGACTTGCATATATTACATTGAATAAACTACGAAATAATTTCTTATATAAAATTTAGAAACTCAATACAAGAAAATTAGTAATCAATGAAGGAAAAAAATTATTATAAAGGGTGAGGATGACAGTGAAATTATCAATCATATATGTAACTGTCACTATTTTATGATAGGAAAAAGTATGTTTTAATTTATGATAATCTTTAGATGTTATATGTCTATCCTGATAAAAATAAATATTTTAATTAATTTTTTTGGCGGCAAAATTAATTTTTTTTAATTTGAAATTTTGGCGACAATTTTTTTTTGCGTGTGAATTATTAACCAATTAATTTTAGCAGGTAAATTATTTTGTTTGTGATTGAATTTATGATTGAAATTTTCTGTCATAAATTCTTTTGTTTGTAACATAATTTATGATTAATATTTTCTGTCACAGGATTTAAATTTATATTGAAATTATGAATTATTTCATTTAAATTTATGCATTCTTGTACTTGAAATTTAACCACAAATTCAATATGAACCAAAAATTAAATTATACATTCCATTAAATCAAAAAGCACTTTATATTAATAACATCATCCAACAATAATATCCAATAGTAATTCCAACAATAACATCACCAAACAGTTAATATCCAACCAAAGTAATTTAGAAGACAAATTCCAGCAACCAAAAGCAAATGTTTCACATTTTACAAGCTAAGAAGCCATCAAATCCTGTAGTGCAGAACTCCTCCCATATTCTCATTAAAATTCCAGTGGATAGACTCCCATTGTCAACAAGCACCTGGCAAAACTCCCAAGTCCAGCAATTTCTTTCAACTTGCATGTGCAAAACCAATCGAATATATCCAGCACTATCAGTATAAAGCATTAACTACTATAGTAAAGCTCTTAAGTTTTGGATGCAACAGAATCATTAAAAATTCAAACTCAATCGGCATGTGCAGCACAAATGAATATAGCCAAAACTCATTATAAAGAGTTATCTATAAAAGTAAAACTCCAACTTTCAGATGCAAATTAAATTAATTCTTTACTGCAATAAAATATGGAACTAAAAGGGTACCTATAAAAGGCGGTTAACTTTCTTACAAGTATTAAAATAAGGGGAAGCTTTTCTTTGAATAAAAAATAAAGAAAAAAAGAAGAACGAATTCTTATGCTGAGAAAATGGTTATCATGTTGGCTCGATGAGACATCAAAAGTTTGGGCTGCAATTTCTATGTTGCAATGTTTCTCCATCTCATAAATTGGTGCTGCAAAGATAGAATATAAGATTTGGTTACAAAGTAGCAGTATTTCAAACTTGAAATCCAAAAAGGAGGCAATATTACAATTTTTTTCTTTTCCATATTTTCTCTCGTGGAGATTCTTGGGAAACTTGAGATGAGAAAACTCTAAGCTATTTAAAGAAGAACATGTAGCAAATTAGTAATCAGAACCCCCATCAATAAAGATACTTCATAAGATCTGAGACATTTATGTTTGTTGATCAATGTCATTCATAGCCAAAAACAATTACTTATAAAAAACCCAATCCCATAAATTCCCATCCCTATTTTCCACTGCTATTGTACATGAAAAATGAATATTTGAGTTAAAATGCAACAAAATGACCAGCTCCACAAGCTTAAGTAATCAAATAATTGAAATAACCAATGGATCTACAGCCAATAAAGACATAAATGATAACTGTTCTCTAACAAAACAATGCAAGGGAATAAACAGGTCAGCTTTTGTGTCTGCATGCATGTGAAATGTAGTGACTAGTAAGAATGGTTAAGAGGGTGAGCAAGAGCAAGCCTTTAGAGAGATTTAATGAAGTCAACTTTTTCACGTAATGAGAAATGGGTGAATCAAAAAATTTAATGTCTTTTGTTGATTTGAAAAGACCAAGCAAGCAAGCTTTACGTGATAGTGGAAAGTTGCTTTTCCAAGATTGCAGCACTGCACTTGCAAAACTGCAGTAGGATTTATGAGGACATATGAAATGGTAATCCCAACAAATATAGAATATTTAACATAATATATTAAGGTAACTTTATGATTACTGTTTCGTGAGCAAGAGAATTTCACACAAACTTCCTATAATTGGCAACCAAATTTATTTTCAATCTTCAATACATATTTGGTACATAAAAACCAATTACCCTCTTTAAATAATAAATCACTTCTCAAGGTAAATTAAGTAAACACATGATAGCCAATAAGGATGAGTTGCCTCAAATATGACCATGATAAATTGGTTTAACTCACTCACGTGGACATAATGCACACCATCTTCTTTTGTTGGAGTGCAAACTAATTCCGTGATGGAATTGCCATTTGATTTTCTAAAGCCTCAAAACGTGGAAGAGCTATTTGTTGAGTCCAGAAATTTCCAACTCCCTGCACACATCCACATATGCCACTAGTCAAATATGCATTACAGTACAATATTGTACTTAGACGTTCTTAAATGACAGAATTTTGTCATTGCTTTTTAGAAATCATATTTGTATTTCCTCAGTAAAATAAAAATGAGTAAGAATGTAAAGCCAAAACAATTATTAACAGGCTCATCTGAGTGTTTGTCCTACAACATCTGACAAAAATAAGCAACCATACTCCAGCAAGTGAAAAATTTCACATCACCATGGTTTCAAATAATTTATTTAAAAAGATAACTTACAAACCTCGGTATGTTCCATGCATAATGTGGTCCCAATTCATTTTCATTTTTTCTAACAAATAACCACTGTAAAAAAAGAAATATTAATAATAGACAAAAGAATCAGCTTATTTCAATTACATTTTCTATAACGTTAAGGCAAATCTAATCCATAAAAGTTAACAACTTTACCCACTTCCTTAAAACATTAAAGGGAAATTATCCACCGACCACCTGATTTTTTTAATTTTTTCAAAAATACACAATTCTTTTTCTTTTTGGTTGAATTCCACCTGAAGTTACAATTCTTTTCACTTTTCCACTTCCGTCTGTTGACCGTTAAGATTTCGTTAGTTTTCTTAACAAAATGACGGTTTTACCCCCCAAATGTAAAATTATAATTTCATCCTATAGCATTAATTTTGGGGAGTAAAACCGTCATTTTGTTAAAAAAACTAACGGAATCTTAACGGTCAACAACGAAGAAGTGGAAAATGCAGCATCAGAATTGTAACTTCATGTGTAATTCATGCAAAAAAAAAAGGAATTGTGTATTTTTGAAAAAACTCAAAACATTAGGTGGTCGGTAGATAATTTCCCAACATTAAAATGTAATGCTAAAATATCACATAGTACACTTATATCTTGAGAAGATAACAGGTTAGAAAAGAAACCATATCAGCCCTAGGTAATCTCAATAGTGATTTGAAAAGACACTTTCCTTATCTATTTTAAAGTTGGTAAAGCTCTGATATAACTGGTGACCAAACTAACAGTTAAAAAAAAAATACCGGACTACTTATCACTATATCATCATAAATTGTACCACAGTTCAGCCAATGACTTTATCAATTAATTAAGCTCGAATGATTGATATAACTGATAATATGATTACACTGTAGAAAGATTATATTATATTTTGTTTATTTATTTCCTCTAAGAAACAAGTGACTCAAACAAAGTAACACAGAGCCATATACACAGCCAATTAGAGAATAATGGAAACTTCAGGCTACCATTTGTAAGTTTCACCTCCCCATATGTTTCATTTTACTGTATGTTAATATCAAAGGGCCTCGACTAAATTCAGACCCCCTAAATGCAAGTGAACTTCCACCTTTAACTTGAATACACAAAATTGAGTTGCAGTACTACATGAAAACTAGTTTTTATGAACCAAAGGATCCTGCAACTATAGACTATACTTTAACACAAACTAACAGTAGAATTTCTAGCAAAGGATTTTTTTCAGTTGTCATAGTAATGTAACTTCTCTTCAAATTTTTGTCCCATTGTCCCTTCTCATTAAACTGCCAGACACCACATTTTCTACTCCTATTTCACAAGATTTGTCTTTAGAATGCATTCAAAGAAAGAATAAATACAACACTCGAAACAATTATCAAAACCCATCAAAATAATGTCAAGCATAAAAAGTGAAGTATTAGTGCACCATGGCATCCACTTAAAACACAAATTCACTACAAAAAGAGTAATTTGAGCATACAAACACCAAATTTACCCAAACTAACTTGCATCATCACAACCCAATTCACAATCAAATAAATTTTAAGTGAAACAAACTAAAAAGTACTAGCCTCATTGCCCTAGGCCCGTGCCTGTGCCATTCTCTTAATGGTCTGAGACCTTCCATAGGCTTTAAAACCAAGAAACGAAACCATAATCCAAAAATAAAATGAAACCATAACTCTAACTTCCTCCTCGTCCAAAGAAGCAATTGTTGTGCAAATTTTATTGAACTCGTAAGCGCACGAATCTATTGTAGAATAAATCAACGCTGACAAGTGTCGATCCCACGAGGAGGTGAATTTTAATTGTATGTAGAATTAATTTTTTTTGAGTTGGTGGTTGGATTTATAATGAAAATGATGTAGGCTATCTATTAATTTGAATTAAAGCTGTGGGAATAAACTATTAAAATGAAATGCTTGGATCTCCGGATCTGCACTCAACATGTATTATCGGCTTAACATTCATTATTAGTACCAATTAAATCATGAAGGGAAATTTTCCACGCCTTATGAACCACACTCTAATAGATAAGGTGCTAAGTGCTCCCCGTGCCAAATAGTAATAACCTTGCCTAGGGTGACGGGTACACCAAACTAATATCTAGAGAAGATTATTACTATCTATCTACGAAAAGTCAAAACACCCACATAAATTAAAAGGGAAGAAAAATTAAATTTACCAAATTAAGCCCATAGAGCATGTTGAGACTTCACCTTCAACCCAAGCTTGAAAGGAAATTAGCCAATCATAATTGAACTAGGGGTAAAATAGGAATTTTATTAAAATACATAGAAAATACAATATGAAGATGAAATTACAGAAAATGGAGCTCAAAAATGGATTCAGGGGTGTCAAATTAGGGGGGAGAGCCCCTTTTTTATAGATAAACTGAGTAAATCATGGCCATCGAATTAAAACAATTTGGACGCTCATGATTGCGCCACGTGGCAAGCCCTTATTGGATGGAACACATCATCAGGGGCTGTCATTCCGTGTATATGCATGTATCGTACGCACATTTTTTCGGTCCACTAACATTCTGCCACGTCGCCGGTCAACATTTTGGTCCAATAGGATCGTAACACGTCATTAGTCAATACCACATCATCAGTCAATGCCACATAAGCGGTCAATGCCACATCATTCGTCCAATCAAATACCGCCATGTCATCGTACAGTGCCATGTCAGCGTACAGTACATGTGAACAATGCCGTAAACAGTGTCGTGAACAGTGTCGTGTACAGTGCCGTATGTGTGAACAGTGTCGTTTTTCTTTTTATGCTCCTCCTAAGGTTTTCAACTGTCCTGAGTTCAAAATTGCTGTCTGTTTTTCTATCTGATCTCTCGTTCATTGTGAAATGACCATGATGACCCCTAAAATACATAAAATACTTATTTAAAATAAAACATACATAATTAAATCATAAGAGACTTAAAGACATAAAAGTAAGGATGTTAGTGAGACTTGGAGTGTAAAATGATGATTTTTTCCATTATAAATACACATTTTCTAGCACTCAACAGCAACAAAGAACCTAATTGCGTCACGTCGCTCCATCACCATTCATGTTCATGGTGGCTAGCTCAAATTCGATTAATGGGTCTGTGATTTGGGTGTTGCTCTCGTTTTTTATCCGTGGTGCTAGTGGCTCGTTGTGTTTAGAAAGCCAAGGGTAGGGAATGATTCACCGACTAGGGTTTTGGCGATGTGCGGTGATTGATTAAGAGTGACGATGAGTATTCAAGGTAGGTCTTGACTCTTGAATGTTATATGAGAGTAAGAGAGACGATGACTAGAGAGTGTTGAGTCTGACATTTACTTTAAATGCAGTGTTTTGTTTTATATGTTTTTAAAAAATATTTTATAATCTAAACGCCGTGTTTTGGATTTTAAAAAATAAAATATTACTTTGAAATTTAGTCAAACACGGTTCATATCAAATTTTTATCACAATATTTGTGACTGAATTAATTTCTATCACATGCATATCACAAATAATTGATAGATAAATATTGTATAAGTACATCATTCATAGTTTGATAGATCAAAATTCTATCACGACTCTATTATACTTACATGATAAAATGATTTCCATTATAAAGTGGTTGTCATTTATTGCCAGTTTTGTTGTAGTGTGCAATGTAAATACAAGTAAAGAGAAGCTTATGGAAACTATAAAACTCAAAATTTATATTTATATAAATATATATATATCTGTATATATATATATATATATATATATATATATATATATATATATATATATATATATATATATGAATGAAAGGTGCAAGGCGTGCAACTACTGTTAGTTAGGTTAGGTTTCGGAATTAAGAAAACTAGGGTAGTTTGTATATTTTTATAATCAAAATTAAAACATAAATGATTTAAAAAAAGTTGATCTGCAGCTATTCGCTAGATTTGTTTTTTGATATCAAACCCTTTGGCAACCAGTAGTGAGTTTAAATTTGAAAAATCATACCCATTGTTATGTAAATTTTATTGTCTTCAAAGTCATGAATCTATTGTAGAATATATTAATAGTGACGAGTGTGGATCTCATGAAGAGATGGATTTAATTATGCATAAGGTTAATTTTCTATGTGTATATGTGAGTTGGTTTTAAGTAATTTTTTTATCTTAAAATTTAAAATAAAATGGCAGGAATGAATTAAAGATGAAAATAATAGAAATAAAATACTTGAGTCTCTAGTTTCACACTCAACATTCACCATGGGCTTAGTGTTTCCTTTTAGCTCTAATTAATTCATGAGGGGTTATTTCCACTCCTTATATTCCTCATTCTAACAAATATGGTATCAAGCGCTCAGTGTGCTAAAGGATAATGATCTTCCACTAAGTATGGTGTCAAGAACATGTTGTGTCAAATTATAATAATCCTTTTGCCGACAAAATAGCGAGACCATTCACTAAATAAACTTAGATCTGACTCTTTGTTGACACTGAGTCAAGACGACTCTCAAAATACTAGAGGGGCATTTTCTTTCTAATAAATATGGTGCAAAGCACTCATTGTCCAAACAGTAACGATGCCAAACAACTCAAGACATGTTGATAATCAAACAACATGACGTGTTTTTAGATGCCACTATTGGGTTATTGGAAGTCACATATAATAGAACATTAGTGTGACCACACTAAATAACAAGAACATATAAATATAAAAAAATTCTATGATCCTGTGTTTGAAATTGTGGCATCAATTTTGTGATAAACATAAATTTTATACGTTACATATAAACACTAGTAAATTGAAGATAAAACAAGTAAATTTGTTATAAGTGAATATAAAATCAAATAAATTCAGCCTACTTTGACATGTTGTTATTGTTATAGAGTTACTTACATGTCAGTGACCATCAGTAAGCCTAGATGACATCACATTATTATCGTCTAGTGTAGGTAGTGAGACACCTATTTAGTCACATGCATCACTTAAATCAGTTTATTTGAAAGGGCATGGCTGAGGCATCATTTTGGTATGGAAGACATATGCAATCATGACACGTAGAAGCTAGCCATTCAAAAGGCTATTATAAGCCGTTGAGATTGGCGAGAACTTTTAGGCTTGTTACTAAACCCAAAAATGCTTGTTGATAGCTGGAGGATCTTTCCAAATCCACATCTGATTATATATAAAGCCTCAGAGTGTTGTTTTTTGCTAATTCAATTCATGTACAGGTTCTTGTTATCATTTTATCTTTTAATATTTCTAACAGTGAAAGCTCTCTTCATTTTTTACAGTGGATATAGGTTGCTTGAAGCCAAACCACTATAATCCTTCTATGTTGTCTACTTATCCTTTTCCGTGTTAGTCTGATGGGCCCATTGGGCCATTAAGGGCGAAGTCCTATATTGGCCACATAACATGCCTGAACAACATGGCTGAGATGCTTGTATGAAGCGCAGTATAAAGGGATTTTCTCATTCATTGCACTCTGCCAAAATCTAAAATCACCCACAATGATTTGAATCGTCGGTAGTGGAGGTTGAGTGACATCATGCTTTACTAGAACCCAAGCTACAAAGGGTTGAGCTAATGAGGTAGTGGCTTGGTCAATTCGAAGTGGCTTACTAATAGTTGATGCAATAGAAAATAATGCTTCTTTGTCTTGCACGAAATAAATGGGCAAATAAGGAAATGATATCCATACAGAAACAATGGGTGACTCCTTGAAACATCAAAAATCTGTGGTCTATTTAAATATTCTCATGACACTCCAATTAACGTACCATATCTTTTTCTCCCATAAGTAAGTATAGTCTTCCTCGACATCCAATTAATTAAAACATGATGATTATCTAATAGAGAAATTTGGTGATTTCCTTTTAACCTCAAGGAGCTGAAAAATTTTCAAATTAATTCCATACGAGGGCGATTGTAGGAAAACTTGCCAACCAATGTCAGTTTAAATGGAATGGCCATTGCTTTGAGTTCCTCTACTGAAAACTACACGCTCAGCTTTCCCTTATACAAATAGATGGTTTTGATGGGAGTATAAAAAAAAAAGAAGGTTTTGCTGGGAACTGTTGGGTGCGTGGGCCCATTTATAATTTCAGCAAAGGATTTTTTTATTGACTTATTTAAAATCCTATTAGTAGCGAAAGCGTAATCGGGATGGAAGTATGCTAATTTTGAGGTTCGTTAAGGGTGGTGGGTTAGAGAGATCATTGGTTTGGGCTTTTGGACTAATGGATTGAAATTGAAAGTTTGGCCTCTAGGGGTTTGATTGGGTTGTGGTTGGTTTTAGGCTCGTGAGTTAAGGATTTTTTTTTTTGGTATTTAAGGAATGGGCTGCCGATTGTTGAGTTTGGGCTTAAGGGCTTAAGTGGTTATGGGACGACGTTCTGTTACAAGAATTATTTAGGGTTTGTTTGTGGCCTTGGGTTAGTGCGTTGGTGGGAGCCGCGACATGTGAAGAAATACGAGTGGTGTGGGCTTAAACATGTGAAGAAGTGTGACTGGTGGCGGTCGAAATCTGTGGAGAGGCTAATGTATGGGTAGTGGGGTATGCAACATCTTTAGTTAGGAGGTTTTCACTTAGAGTGGGTGTGGCTATGATACAGGGACTTTTATAAAAATTGACCCCCAACAACTTGAATCACTGGCAGCAATCAGTTTTTCAAATCGGTTGCTGCCATAAATGCATATTTTTAATTAAAATAAAAAATAAAAGATATATATTTTATAAAAATAATAATAAGAAGAAAAAGAAAAAAAAGACAATTATAATAAAAATGAAAAAATATTTTTTATTATAAATATTTTAAAAAATACAATAAAATGAGTATTAATAAAAGGATAACAATATGTGTAAAAATTATTTCATATTTAATATACAAAGTTTCATGTATTTTGTTGTATATTCTATGTCACATGTTCTAAAAATCTCTAAATTTTTTTTTTGTTCTGTTTCATGTTTACGTTCAAGTTTCATGTTACTATTCCAGGGTTAATGTTGTTTTGCGTTTTATGTTCGAAGTTGTGCATGGACTCATGTTTCATGTTAGTTGTTGCATGTGTTGTGTTGTCTGAAATTTTATTGACTCGCTCATGAATCTATCAGAATCGTAGAATAGATTAATGGTGACGAGTGTCGATCCCACTATGAGGAGGTGGATTTTAATTATGTGTAGAATTAATTTTACGAGTTGGTGGTTGGATTTATAATGACATTATGTAGTATTAATTTGAATTAAAGTTTATTGGAATAAACTATTAAAATAAAATGTTTGGATCTCCTGGATGCCTCAACGTACGTACTACTCCGCTTAATATTCATTATTAATACCAATTAAATCATGAAGGGGAACTTCCACTCATCATGAACCACACTTTAATAGAAATGGTCTTTGAAGGCTTCCCGTGCCAAATAAGAATAACCTCGCTTACTGTGGAGGCGGTTATTTCCACCAATATCCGCACAAGATTATTACTATCCTGCTCACGAAAAGTCAAAACAACCACATAAATTAAAGGGAAGGAAAAGTAAATTTACCAAATTAAGCCCATGGAGCATGTTGAGACTTCACCTTCAACCCAAGCTTGAAAGGAAATTAGCCACTCATAATTTAACTAGGGGTAAAATGGGAATTTTATTAAAATACGTAGAAAATACAAGATGGAGATGGAATTAGAGAAAATGGAGTCCAAAATGGATTCAGGGGTGTCAAATTAGGGGGAGCCCCATTTTTATAGATACACCGAGTAAATCACGTGGCCATCGGATTAAAAACAATTTGGGCTCGTGATTGCGCCACGTGGAAATTCCTATTGGATGGAACACATCATCGTGCTCTTATTCTCGTGTATATGCATGTACCGTACACATACTTTTTCCGTCCACTAAGATTCTCGCCACGTCACGGTCAACATTTTTGGTCCATAAGCTCGTGACACGCCATCGATCAACGCCACATCATCAAATAATGCCAATCCACATGTTTCGCGGTCAATGCCACATCATTCGTCCAATCAAATGCCGCCACGTCATCGTATAGTGCCACGTCATCGCATGCGGTCTTACGCCAAAGATACGATACGATGAATGAAGGTCGCAAAGCGTGTCATATGCGATTTTTATATATCAACAACGTCTCAGTATGTGTGAAACGATCTAGTATATGTGAACAAAGACCATTTTTCTTTTTATGCTCCTCCTAAGGTTTTCGACTGTCCTGAGTTCAAAAGTGCTGTCCGTTTTTCCATCTGATCTCTCGTTTATTGTGAAATGACCATGATATCCCCTAAAATACATAAAATACTTAATTAAAATAAAACATACATAATTAAATTACAAGGGACTTAAAGACATAAAAATAGGGATGTTAGTGAGACTTGGAGTGTAAAATGATGATTTTCTCCATTATAAATACACACTTTCTAGTACTCAACATGTTGCGTAAGCAGTTGCATGTTTGTTGTTCTGTGTTGCATGTAAGTTTTATTTGAATCCCCCCTAACTATTCTTTTCTCCCCTCGTTTTATGTTCACGTTCAAGTTTTATGTTACAAGTCCAGGGTTTCATGTTTCACGTTTTGTGTTCGAAGTTGTGCGAGAACTCATGTTTCATGTTAGTTGTTACATGTGTTACGTAAAAAGTTGCATGTTTGTTGTTTCGTGTTGCATGTAATATTTATCCGAATCCCCCCAACTTTTCTCTTCACCAACTAGCCCAATACATTTATTCATTCATTTATAACTCATTGGTGTTAAATTAATGCCATTTTCTCTTCATTAATTTAGCTATATGTATATTACTATTTTATCATTTTTCATTTTAAATGGTACATAACTAATTGATTAAGCCACCAAGATTTGGTTTAACCGCCATTGTTATTTTTATTGCAGCTGGAAGTTGGTGAAAGCTTGCCGTACTGTTCTTCAAGTAAATGTTTTAAAGCAAAATACTTGTTTTTTATCTAAGGTACACTAATAATGTAAAGTAGATTTTAACTCATGTTTGAAATGATGCAAATTTATAATTTCAATTTAGTTCGTCTTCACTCGGGATTAGATTAAATTTTTAAAATGTATGAAAGGTGTGTGGTGTTAGATGGTTGTGTTGTAATATATCCATTTTCATGGAATCTTATTTGCTGCCATATTTAATCTTATTATTTTGTAGGACTTACATATAAGTATTCCATCTAATGTTGTCAAGTTACATCCATCAAATGTCCTTGGAGCTCGCTTTGATTCAAAGAGAAGATGCAGATGTATGGTACATGAACTACTCAAGAATGGTTGGTTTTAGTGTTAGAAGAAATGAGCATTAAAAGTCGAAGTTTGGCCGAACTACAATCCATTGGTAGGCTTATAATTTGGAAGGATATAAGGCTAAAAAATTTTTGGCAAATGATAATAGAGTGCGAGAACCACGGCCAATAACGCGTACTGGTTGTAAAGCATCATTTCAAGTGATTTATGACAAATGCAGCTGCAAGTATATTACGACAGAATTCAGAGCCAAGCACAATCATCCACTCACTTCTCCGAATGAAATGCACCTCCTTCGTTCACATCGGCATGTTAATGAAGCAGATCTTGCTCAACCTAAGGCACTGAGGCATGTTGGTGTGAAGACATGCCAAGTTGTTGATTACATGGGTGATCAAGTTAGGGGTTCATAAAATCTCAAATCTAAACATAAGGATTTGCAAAATAGATTGGATGTGGCTAGACGTGCAAAGATTGAAGATATTGATTATGCTGTAACTATTAAATATTTTACTGTAAAATCTGATAATGATCCTGGGCTATACCACGAGTACATATTAGACGACGAGAATAGGTTAAGAAACTTATTTTAGACTAACTATATGGCACGATATAATTATGAGTGCTTCGAGGATGTTTTGGCATTTGATGCGACGAACAAGACTAATGTATATCGAAAACCAGTTGTAACCCTTATTGGCACCATCCATCATCGTACGACTACCGTGTTTGGATTTTCCCTACTCGCTAATGAGACAGATGAATCATACACATGGCTACTGCAAACCTTTGCTTTTGCCATGGGTAATTAAAAGCCGAAGTCTGTAATTACTAATGGAGACAAGGCAATGTCTAAGGCAATTAAAACTATTTTTTTTTTTATGTACTCATTGTCTTTGTTGGCATTTAGAGAGGAATGCACAAGCAAATATAAAAAATGAAGACTTTACTCATAAATTTTGTGATCTTATGTTGACCTGATTGAATCCGAGTGATTTTGACTAGCAATGGTTTGCTTTACTTGATGAGTTCTAGTTGAACAAAAATGTTTGGGTTAAGAAAATGTATGCAAAGCGACATAAATGGGTTGAAGCATATCTTAAAGGAACCTTTTTTGTTGGTATGCAAAGCACTCAACGATGTGAGAGTATGAATTCATATCTTAATCGTTTTCTCCAATATCGGTTGAAATTATATGAATTCATGCAACAAATTGATCGTGCACATCCATAGCATTCGTTGCCCCAAAACAAAAGATGAGTTCAAAACTAAATACAGTACTCCTGTGTTGACCACCGACTTACGATGCCTAGAAAAGCATATTACAACTTTTTTTCCAATTAAGGTATTTCATTGGATCAAGGAAGAAATTCATGAAGAAGTCATTTTAATTCAGTTTGAAGGCTTTAATTGCATTGATATTAACTATTACACACTCACACAGTTCAGGAATGTGGACTTCAAGTGCACAGTGGTTTAAAGAAAACAAGAAAATAAAATAGATTACTAGTGTCAAATGATGAATTCTACTGCAATCCCATGCCGACAGATGTTTCACGTCATAAAAGTGGAACAATTTAAAAAATTTCCTGATAGTATGATTCTTCCTCACTAGACTAAGACGGCGAAGGATTATAACTCACTCAGCCTGGCTACTCCAGAAGTTGATAGTGAGACTTCTGATGTTGCGAGATTTAGTGCGTTATCTACAGTCAGTAATAAAATGTGCTTTCTTGCCGCAAAAAGTCAACACTCATTTAAAGAGGCTTTGGTTGAGATTAACCAATTGACATCAAAATTTCAACAACTGTGTCAACGGGAGCGAATTGCCAACCTAAGCCCTAGATGTGGTGCACAACGAAATTCAAGGGTACTAGATCAAATTGTAGCGAGAATAAAAAGGTCAGCATCAACAACAACAAAGCAGCGAGATATTACCGGAAGTGTAGCGTTTACAGGGAACCTGGTCATACTGCACGAATTTGTTCTATTGCCATCAATGGCATTAGGTGACTTGTATTCATGGTTATTGGTTATTGTTTTGTAATATTTTACAATGAGATACATACCCGATTAAAGTGGATTATTTTTACAATATTGATTAAAGAAGTGTTAGTAACATCGACGGTTGTGCTAGTTATATAATAGGTCACTCAAGTTCACAATTTTCAGAAAACCCTAGTGAAACAACGCATGAATGTGCGAGTAGTTTTCAAGTGTTCTCAGACCCATTCATTACTTCAAAACCAATACATCCATGTCACAACCAATGGGAGGGAATACATTTACAACTCTTCCCTTTCGTAACCTGCACTTTAATTGCTGTCCCGGTGATATTGAGTTTTGTTGTGTAAATTTTATTGAACTCGCAAGTGCACGAATCTATTGTAGAATAGATCAATGGTGACGAGTGTCAATCCAATGAGGAGGTAGATTTTAATTACTTGTAGAATTAATTTTCTAAGTCGATGATTGGATTTATAATGACAATGATATAGACAATGTATTAATTTAAATTAAAGCTATGGGAATAAACCATTAAAAAGAAGTGCTTGGATCTCCGGATCTGTACTCAACATGCACTATCGGCTTAACATTCATTATTAATACCAATTAAATCATGAAGGGGGATTTTTCACTCCTCATGAACCACACTCTAATAGATATGGTCTTTGGGCTTCTCGTGCCAAATAGTAATAACATTGCCTAGGGAGGTGATTATTCCAGCCGATATCCAGACAAGATTATTATTATCTGTCTACGAAAAGTCAAAACATCCATATAAATTAAAGGGGAAGGAAAAATAAATTTACCAAATTAAGCTCATGAAGCATGTTGAGACTTCACCTTCAACCCAAGCTTAAAAGGAAATCAGCCACTCATATTTGAACTAGGGGTAAAATGAAAATTTTATTAAAATACATAGAAAATACAAGATGGAGATGGAATTATAGAAATTTGAGCTTAAAAATGGATTCAGGGTCGTCAAATTAAGGGGGGGAGCCCCCTTTTTATAGATACACTGAGTAAATTATGGCCATCGGATTAAAACAATTTAGAAGCTCAGGATTGCGCCACGTGGCAAGTTCCTATTGGATGGAACACATCATCAGGGCTGTCATTCTGTGTATATGCATGTACGTACGCACGTTTTTTTAGTCCACTAACATTCTGCCACATCACTGGTCAATATTTTTGGTCCAATAGGATTGTGACACGTCATTAGTCAATGCCACATAGGCGGTCAATGCCACATCATTCGTCCAATCAAATGCTGCCACGTCATTGTATAGTGCGCATCATCATACGATACATGTGTGAGCGAAAAAGGTCGGTATGCGATCGTATATATCAATCGTACCATGTGTGTGAAACGATCTGTATTTGTGAAACGATCCGTATATCTTTTTATGCTCCTCCTAAGGTTTTCGACTGTCCTGAGTTCAAAATTACTGTTCGTTTTTCTATCTGATCTCTCGTTCATTGTGAAATGACCTTGATGTCCCCTAAAATACATGAAATACTTAATTAAAATAAAAACATACATAATTAAATCATAAGAGACTTTAAGATATAAAAGTAGGGATATTAGTGAGACTTGGAGTGTAAAATGATGATTTTCTCCATTATAAATACACACTTTCTAGTACTCAACACACCGCCCAATTAGCTTGTTGCTAGTCCCTAGTAAATTAAGCGAAAAAAAAACTCAAACAAAAATGAAATTTTTATTTTAAACATTTTTATTTATTCAATCAGATTAATGATAATAATCAAACAAAAGTATAAGCATTATCTACAGTCTAAAGAAATATCATTCCCACATCAACTCTCTACATGAATCAGTTTAGAAAACTTTGTCACAACTTGATGTCGAGTCACTTTCAAGAATGACATATCAAACCCCAAAATCTCACCTAGTAGTGATACTCTCACAAAGAAATTAAACCAAAAAATAATCACTCCAGTGAATGGTAAATTGAGTGAAAATAATAAAGAAGTAATATCACACACTCTCACTAAAGTGATAGAAATATGCCATCAGCTTAGAAATAGTACGATTTTAATTCAAAAATGCTAATTAAACCAATACATTCATTTTTTTTTAATATGCACTACCACATCTTTTCAACCCATATAACTAGTTTCTATTTTAGATTATAGTTCCCTTAAATGAAGAAGGACTTTTATTAGGACGTAACGTAGGCTAGGGACGTGGCTAACAAAGAAAGGATAATAGGAAAATCAAAATATATGTTTGAAAAATAGAGAACTTTGGAGATTGTTAGGTGCTTTTCACTTGAATTTTTTTTCTTTATTTTATTTATTTATTTATTTATTTATATACATATTTTTTTTTCTTTTGTTTCTTTTTCTCTCTTTTTTTTTATAGCACCTTTTTTTTTTTGTGAATGCAAAATTATCTCTATTTTCAAACATAAAAGGGTGGTGAGAAATACAAAATATAAGGTGATACTCCACACGGAGTGGGACAAGATAATAGGTTCTTAAGAAAAAAAGTCTTTATTTTTATTTTATTATTGTTATTGTTTCTTTTTTAAGGCTCAAATGGGTTAACTATGGATACATATTATTATGGTTGGCTAGAAAGGCTCAAACGGACCAAAGATGGCCTTTTTGTCATCTTTTAGGGTTCTAAATAATCTTCTATATCTACTAGTTAGATGGACCTTTAGATGTGTGCACACACACTTTAGTTTTTTTTTTTTTTTTGAAGATAATGTGTAAAGTAATAAACTCATGCTTTGCTAGATGAAGAATGAGCAAAAAGGGTTACTCTCCAAGAAAAATGATATCTTTCAAAAACTCACTTGGAAATTATTATGACATGTGCATTCTTTCAACAACTTATATTTGTTTCCAACATCAACATGTAGAGTAACAAACATGGTGTAACTAAAGATCAAAGATAATACAAATACAAAAATTTAAAAGTTATCATGTCATCTAATTATGAAAAGATCGCACAATTTTTTTTTTTAAAATTCTACCCCCAAACTTATTCTTAGTCATGAAAATTATACATGCAGAATGGTGAAAATGACATAGAAAAACTAATTGGTAAAAGAAGTTAGAAAAATCACACTTAAAATGACTGTCAAAGCAAGAAATGTCTGATTTTTTTTTTAATAATAAGAAGATGCGTTTCTAGAGTTATTATACTCCATATTCAGCCATCTTTGACGCAAAAATTTAGCCACAGTTAGTTTCTACAACAAAAGTCAGTAAAAACTACACCAAGATTGAGATATTCCATAATTGTCAACTATTCCCTCCCTCCAACCTGAATGGAACATTATCCTCAATGTTTGAAAGAAAATAAGGTTTAGAAGACATCACCTGAGTGCCGCATCAGAGAAGAAAATATTTACAAGCGGAGAGTTAAATCTAATTTGCGCTTCTTGTTGAGTACTAGAAAGTGTGTATTTATAATGGAGAAAATCATCATTTTATACTCCAAGTCTCACTAACATCCCTATTTTTATGTCTTTAAGTCCCTTGTAATTTAATTATGTATGTTTTATTTTAATTAAGTATTTTATGTATTTTAGGGGATATCATGGTCATTTCACAATAAACGAGAGATCAGATGGAAAAACGGACAACACTTTTGAACTCAGGACAGTCGAAAACCTTAGGAGGAACATAAAAAGAAAAATGGTCTCGTTCACATATACTGATCGTTCACACATACTGATGGGTTGATATATACGATCGATACGACACTCGCTCACACGCATGCTCACATGTATCGTATCTTTGACGTGGCACCTCGCGATGATGTGGCACTATACGATGACGTGGCGGCATTTGATTGGGCGAATGATGTGGCATTGACCGCTTACATGGGCATTGATCGATGATGTGGCGTTGATCGATGACGTGTCACGAGCTTATCGGACCAAAAATGTTGACTAGTGACGTGGCGAAATGTTAGTGGATGGAAAAACGTGTATACGGTACATGCATATACACGAAATAAGAGCCCGATGATGTGTTCCATCCAATAGAACTTGCCACGTGGCGCAATCCTGAGCGTCCAAATTGTTTTGATCCGATGGCCATGATTTACTCAACAGATCTATAAAAAGGGCTCCCCTAATTTGAAACCCCGAATCCATTTTTGGACTCCATTTTCTGTAATTCCATCTCCATCTTGTATTTTCTACGTATTTTAATAAAATTCCCATTTTACCCCTAGTTCAAATATGAGTGGCTAATTTCCTTTCAAGCTTGGGTTGAAGGTGAAGTCTCAACATGCTCCACGGGCTTAATTTGGTAAATTTACTTTTCCTTCCCCTTTAGTTTATGTGGTTGTTTTGACTTTTCGTGACAGATAAGTAATAATCTTGTCGGATATCTACTGGAATAACCGCCTCCCTGTGCAAGGTATTCTTATTTGGCGCACGGAAGCCCTTAGCACCATATCTATTAGAGTGTGGTTCATGATGAGTGGAAGTTCCCCCTTCATGATTTAATTGGTACTAATAATAAATATTAAGCCGATGGTGCATGTTGAGTACAGATCCGGAGATCCAAGCATTTCATTTTAATAGTTTATCCCAACAGCTTTAATTTAAATTAATACATTGCCTACATAATTCTCATTATAAATTCAATCACCCACTTAGAAAATTAATTCTACAAGCAATTAAAATCCACCTCCTCGTGGGATCGACACTCGTCACCATTAATCTATTCTACAATAGATTCGTGCACTTGCGAGTTCAATAAAATTTGCACAACAAGCTTTTGGCGCCGTTGCCGGGGAGGGAAATTTCAGAGTTTACTCAAAGAGAAGATGAGCAATTTTTCGAAGCATGGGAGCGATTCAATGGGCTACTCCTAAAGTGTCTACATCATGGTTATGAGAAATGGCACCAATGCCAATACTTTTTGGAGGGATTATTGCCGAATGTGCAAGAATGGCTAATGGCAACAAGTGGAGGAGAGCTAATATCAAAAAGTGCATCAGAGATTTGGGATTTCTTCCAGCGACAAGCAGATAATTCCCAACAACGGAGTCGTTCACTCAGGAGTACTAGAAGAGTTAAGGGGGTGAATGAGGTTCACATTGCGAGTCAAGTTCGAGAAATTAAAGAAGTCAAAGACATAGTTGAAGGTCTTTCCCGAAAAATAAAGATCGTTAACAAATTTCTAAATTGACGAGCCACATGACCAGGACTCATACTCAGATCAAGCCAATGCCATAGATGTAATGAGAAAGCCATCAAACTACAACCCTTACTCCAACACATATAATCCCGGATGGAGAGACCACCCCAATTTTTCATGGTCTCAAGGATTCCAACAGAATGGACCAGCAGCTCCAGCTCCACCAATGCAACCAATTCCTCAAAATCCTCAAGCCTCTCAACCACCATTTAGACCATATAATCAGAACCCAAACCATTCTCAGCCTAGACCATGGGATGATGCATTTCAGAATTTCAAGAATCTTATTCACTCCAAAATCGAGCAACAAAACCGCACCATTGATGAACTACGAAATGAGATGAGAGCGGGTTTCAACTCACAAACCCAATCAATTTCAAACCTTGAGAAAATGGTGGGACAACTTGCTTCTTCAGTTCAGACCTTGGCAATGACTGTTGAGAAAGGTAAATTTCCAAGTCAACCAGTGCCTAATCCTAAAGGAGAGTATGAAGTAAGTACCAGTTCACCTCAGCAGCATGGAGAGGTCAAAGCCGTCATGATCTTGCGAAAAGGAAAAGAAGTCGACAACAAAGTGGAGATGCCGGTAACAAAAACAACTCAAGTTGTACCGGTCAATGAAGAAGACTCATCATCAGAGGAGAAAGAAGAAACCAACCCACGAGAATACGTTCCAAAAGCTCCATTTCCCCAGAGGTTAGCTAAAGCAAAAAAGGGAAAATCTACAAGTGAGATTTTTGAAATCTTTAAACAGGTAAGTGTTAACATCCCTTTGTTTGATGCTATAAAACAAGTGCCATCTTATGCCAAGTTTCTTAAGGACCTTTGTACTAAAAAGAGAAACATTCATGTTCAAAAGAAGGCCCTTTTAACAGAAAATGTGAGTTCTATACTCCAACACAAACTTCCTCTAAAATACAAAGATCCAGGCTCCCCCACTATCTCATGTAGTATAGGGAACCACACAATTGAGAATGCTTTGTTGGACTTAGAAGCTAGTGTAAATCATTGCCTTACTCGATTTGTGAAACTTGGGTCGAGAATTACACCCAACTCAGGTGGTGTTACAACTTGCGACGGTCCATGAAAAAACCTCGTGGTATTGTGGAGGACGCGTCTTATACGAGTAGATAAGTTTTATTTTCTGTTGATTTCATTGTAATTGACACTCAACCAAATCCGAGATTCAAGGAAGCGATCCCCATTATCTTAGACGACCTTTCTTGGCAAATCGCCGATGCTCACATTCAATGCAGAGGGCTGAAATATCGCATTGTCCTTTGGCAATATGACGATGGAGCTAAATATCTTCAACATCGCCAAACAACCTCCCAACGCAGATGATGAAATTGTTGATGTGGATTTAATTGAAGAATTAGTTGATAATACTTTTATTTCAAATCTTAGTGATGACCCTTTACAAACATGTTTAACTCACTTTGGTTTGAATTTTGATATTGACAGATCAATAGATGAGGTTAACGCCTTACTTGATTGAAAGACCATCCATGGACATTAACAACTGGCAGTCAAGAGTGGAACAACTAGCACCATCGTGAGAAAAAGCGAGTCCATCATCGAATCACCACCAAAACTTGAGCATTGTGCATATTGGGCGATGAAATTCAACTTTGACATGCGACAAGCTAACTTAGAAAGAAAATCACAACCTGCGAAACTTGAAGAAAGTCGTAATGATGTATACAAAAATGCCAAGATTTACAAACAGCGAATGAAAGTCTTTCATGACAAGCAAATTATGAGAAAATCTTTCACACCTGGTCAGAAAGTACTTTTATTCAATTCTCGCTTGCGCCTATTCCCAGTTCCTCTTGAACATTCTCAGACAACTTCAACGTGTACAATCTCATCTGAGAAGCCAGATACGATTTTGTAAAACGCATCGTATTTGGAAGCTACAACCTCCAGAGTTGGTATCCCACGTTGAAGATCTAGAAAGACAACTCAAAGAAATTGAGGGAGGTATCAACGAAACCCAAATCGAACTTGAGGAAAACTCAATAAGAGGACAATTGTGAGATTATTATTTTTCTTTTCTTTTCTTTTCTTTTCTTTTCTTTTTTGTGTGTTCTCTAGTTTGTTACTCCGGCTAAGTGGCGGATAACGGTACTCCGTGACAATCAAAGTCGGTTACTTTAGTTTCCCATAATAACTAATATTCTGAGAAGAAGGTATGGATAGAAACGCGATTCTAGCAAAGCTTCACAAGCGATTTCCTTCACTTCCTCAGAATGCCCTCCTTACGATCTATAAAGCTCGGTCCGAACGCATGCGATTGCTTATGAGAAATAACGTCCCTGCTGACATCCGTTGGTTAATCTAGGCCAAGGTACGTTTGGCGGTGAGTTACCTCCTAAATTTATTGCATACATGCCTGGTTGTGGTAAAGGAAATTACTCGAGAAAAACGAAGAGCTGAAAAACTTCATGTTAATTGTCATAAGTGTGCCAGGATGAAATGCGATAAAAATCCTTGTTCTTTAGGAATGATGTCTGATAATAGGGAAGATAAGATTCAATTCATTAGGGATGGCTTGAATAAAGAGTCATTGGATGATGTCCTTTTGTCTCTTGAAACGCATCCGGTGGATACGTCAAAAAGAGCAATTCTTGATTATGGCCATTATTTCAAAAAGAGCATGCACGATATAGTCTTGGGAATCGACTATAAACGACCTGTTTGCGTTTATAAGAAAACTGGATGGGAAGCCTATCCTCGACCCATGAGGCGTTCAAGCCGTTTACGGGCGTAAAACCGAGGAGGAAGATGTGAGCCACAATCACAATTACTTGTAAATATCCTTTTCTTGTTGTTTTACTTTCTTTGTTGTTTTATTTCACCGTTGTTTTATCAATTGCATTATTGTCTTTAATAATTGAGTGCTTTTTCTTTTACTATTTCCTTTTTGACTCTCGAGCCATGTGCTTTACTGCGTTAATTGACATAGACATGTTACCTCCTATACAAATTGTAAATCATTGTCACCAAGATCCTTGATATATGATCATTTTCTTTTAGACTCACAAATTATTTTTTAGAAGCATCCCAATGGCAGCTACTCCCATTAAACAATTCAAGAATATTTGTGTGCTCTCGGATTTAACTATGGCAAACATAAAGAGTTCGTTGAGGCGACCATCGATCTTGGTCAACGATATGCATGAAAAAAAATTTGCATCCGGTTTATGGAGGAGGTGACCGAGGGTTATCAAAACTAGTCTCGTTTGTTTATCTCGGAGGGAGCCAAGTGTTAGGCATCATCCCAAGAAGCCTCAAACCGTTGGCTTTGTATGTCCTCGACTCACCAACCTGAGAAGAGTTAGTTGTCTCGGTATGCAAGAAGAATAAGCTGCAATGCTAAATCATCATGCGATGCTTTTATTTTCCTACCAGGAGATCTGGCAACTCTAGAGGCACTAATCACATTAGCATCTTGGGCCCATCTGAACATTCATCAGAAACCCATCGGTTTGTTAAATGTCAATAACTTTTATGATGGCTTCATCGCATTTCTTAACCATGCAATAAAAAATCATTTCATCCCTTTCACAGCGAAAAAAATCTTTATTTGTGCTCATACTGCTAACGAGTTAATTGATCTGTTACAAGCTTATAGACCAGAGCCAGATCCCAAGACCCTTGTGCTAGAATGGCCAACTAATGATGGTAACAGTAGCCGTAATAAGAAGTGCAAATTAGATTTAACTCTCCGCTTGTAAATATTTTCTTCTATGATACAGCACTCAGGTGATGTCTTCTAAACCCTATTTTCTTTCAAACATTGAGGACAATGTTCCGTTCAGGTTGGGGGGAGGGAATAGTTGACAATTGTGGAATATCTCAATCTTAGTGTAGTTTTTACTAATTTTTGTTTTAGAAACTAACTGTGGCTAAATTTTTGAGTCGAAGATGGCTGAATATGGAGTGTAGTAACTCTAGAAACGCATCTTCTTATTATAAAAAAAAAAAAGAAACAAAAAAAAAGGCATTTTGTGTGATCTTTTCATAATTATATGACATGATAACTTTCAAATTTTAGTATTTGTATTATCTTTGGTCTTTAGTTATGTTACACCATGTTTGTTACTCTACATGTTGATGTTGGAGACAAATGTCAGTTCTTGAAAGAATGCACATGTCATAATAATTTCCAAGTGAGTTTTGAGCTGTCATTTTTCTTGGAAACCCTTTTTGCCCATTCTTCATTCAACATGCGATTTATTACTTTATACATTATCTCCAAAAAAAAAAAAAAAAAAAAAAAAAAAAATAAAGTGTATGTTGCCACATCTGAAGATCTATCTAACTAGTAGATAGGGAAGATTATTTAGAACCTTAAAAGATGACAGAAAGGCCATCTTTGGTCCGTTTGAGCCTTTCTAGCCAACCCTATTAATATGTATCCATAGTTAACCCCTTTGAGCCTTAAAAAAAAAATAATAATAAAAAAAAAAAATAATAATAATAAAGTAAAAATAAAGACTTTTTCTTTGGCAACCTATTATCTTGTCCCACTCCAATGTGGAGTATCACCTTATATTTTGTATTTCTCACCACCCATTTATGTTTGAAAATAGAGATAATTTTGCATAAAAAAAAAGGTGCTAAAGAAAAAAAGAGAAAAAGAAACAAAAGAAAAAAAAATGTTTACAAATAAAAAAAATAATAATAAATAAAAATAATAATAATAATAAAAAAAAATCAAGTGAAAAGCACCTTACAATCTCCAAAGTTCTCTATTTTTCAAACATATATTTTGTTTTTTCTATTATCCTTTCTTTTTTTAAATTAGTACGTCCCCTAACTTTACGTTACGTCCTAATAAAAGTCCTTCTTGATTTTAGGGAACTATAATCAAATAAAACTAGTTATATGGGTTGAAAAGATGTGGTAATGCATCTAAAAAAAAAAAAAAAAAAATGTATTGGTTTGATTAGCATTTTTAAATTAAAATCGTACTATTTCTAAGCTGAGGGCATATTTTTGTCACCTTGGTGAGAGTATGTGATATTTCTTCTTTATTATTTTCACTCAATTTACCATTCACTGGAGTGATTATTTGGGTTTAATTTCTTTGTGAGAGTATCACTACTACCGGTGAGATTTTGGTGTTTGCATGTCATTCTTAAAAGTAACTAGATTACTGAAGTTGTGACAAAGTTTTCTAAACTGATTCATGTGGAGAGTTGATGTGGGAATGATATTTCTTTAGACTGTAGATAATGCTTATACTTTTATTTGATTGTTATCATTAGTCTGATTGAATAAATACCACAGTATAAAAAAAAAAATTTGTTTCAGTTTTGTTTTCGCTCAAATTGCTAGGGACTAGCAACAAGCTGGTTGGGGGGTGTGTTGAGTACTAGAAAGTGTGTATTTATAATGGAGAAAATCATCATTTTATACTCCAAGTCTCACTAACATCCCTATTTTTATGTCTTTAAGTCCCTTGTAATTTAATTATGTATGTTTTATTTTAATTAAGTATTTTATGTATTTTAGGGGATATCATGGTCATTTCACAATAAACGAGAGATCAGATGGAAAAACGGACAACACTTTTGAACTCAGGACAGTCGAAAACCTTAGGAGGAACATAAAAAGAAAAATGGTCTCGTTCACATATACTGATCTTTGTTCACACATCTGATGCGGTTGATATATACTGATCTTGTACCGACAACATCGCTCACGGCTTTGTTCACATGTGTATCTTGGCGTGGCATGCGATGATGTGGCACTATACGATGACGTGGCGGCATTTGATTGGGCGAATGATGTGGCATTGACCGCTTATGTGGCATTGATGATGATGGCGTTGGCCCGATGGCGTGTCACGAGCTTATTGGACCAAAAATGTTGACTAGTGACGTGGCGAATGTTAGTGGATGGAAAAAAGCGTGTATGCGGTACATGCATATACACAGAATAAGAGCCACGATGATGTGTTCCATCCAATAGGAACTTGCCACGTGGCGCAATCCTCGAGCGTCCAAATTGTTTTGATCCGATGGCCATGATTTACTCGGTGTATCTATAAAAAGGGCTCCCCACTAATTTGAAACCCCTGAATCCATTTTTGGACTCCATTTTCTGTAATTCCATCTCCATCTTGTATTTTCTACGTATTTTAATAAAATTCCCATTTTACCCCTAGTTCAAATATGAGTGGCTAATTTCCTTTCAAGCTTGGGTTGAAGGTGAAGTCTCAACATGCTCCATGGGCTTAATTTGGTAAATTTACTTTTCCTTCCCCTTTAGTTTATGTGGTTGTTTTGACTTTTCGTGAGACAGGATAGTAATAATCTTGTCCGGATATCGGTACGGAATAACCGCCTCCCTGAAGCGAGGTATTCTTATTTGTACGGGAAGCCATTAGCACCATATCTATTAGAGTGTGGTTCATGATGAGTGGAAGTTCCCCCTTCATGATTTAATTGGTACTAATAATAAATATTAAGCCGATGGTGCATGTTGAGTACAGATCCGGAGATCCAAGCATTTCATTTTAATAGTTTATCCCAACAGCTTTAATTTAAATTAATACATTGCCTACATAATTCTCATTATAAATTCAATCACCCACTTAGAAAATTAATTCTACAAGCAATTAAAATCCACCTCCTCGTGGGATCGACACTCGTCACCATTAATCTATTCTACAATAGATTCGTGCACTTGCGAGTTCAATAAAATTTGCACAACACTTCTTAGTACGGCTACTGTTATCATCATTAGTTAGTCATTCCAACACGAGGGTCTTGGGATCGGCTGCAGTCATAAGCATAATGCATCAAGTAAACCATTAGTAGTATGAGCACAAATAAAGATTTTTTTCGCTGTGAAAGGGATGAAATGGTTTTTTATTGCATGGTTAAGAAATGCGATGAAGCCATCATAAAAGTTATTGACATTTAACAAACCAATGGGTTTCTGATGAATGTTCGATGGGCCCAAGATGCTAATATGATTAGTGCCTCTAGAGTTGCAAGATCTCCTGGTAGGAAAATAAAAGCATCAGCATAATTCAGCATTTCAGTTATTCTTTCTTGCATACCTGAGACAACTAACTCTTCTCCAGTTGGTGAGTCAAACACACAGCCCAACAGTTTGAGGCTTCTTGGGATGATGCCTAACACTTGGCTCCCTCTGAGATAAGCAGCTTCTGATACCAGTTTTGATAACCCTCGGTCACCTCCTCCATAAACGAGATGCAAATTTCTTTCTGCTATGCGTTGACCAAAATTGATGGCTGCCTCAACGAACTCTTTATGTTTGCCATAGTTAAATCCAGAGAGCACACAAATGTTCTTGAATTGTTTATTGGGAGTAGCTGCCATTGGGATGCTTCTCAAAAAAAATTTGTGAGTCTAAAGAGAAAAGATCATATATCAAGGATCTTGGTGACAATTGTTTACAGCTGTATAAGAGGTAGCATGTCTATGTCAATTAACGTGTAAAGCACATGGCTCGAGAGTAAAAAAGGAAATAGTGAAAAGAAAAAGCAAACAATTATTAAAGATAAGTATGCAATTAATGAAGCAACAGTGAAATAAAACAACAGTAAAATAATAGTAAAAGGATATTTACAGGTAGTTGTGATTGTTGCTCACATCTTCCTCTGGTTTTACGTCCAGAAACGGCTTGAACGCCCTCTATAGGTCGAGGATAGGCTTCCCATCCAGTTTTCTTATAAACTGGCAAACAGGGTCGTTTATAGTCAGATTCCCAAGACTATATCGTACATGCTCTTTTTGAAATAATGGGCATAACTGGAGAATTGCTCTTTGTACGTATCCACTGAGATATGTTTCAAGAGACAAAAGGATATCATCCAATGACTCTTTATTCAAGCCATCCTTAATGAATTGAATCTTATCTTCCCTGTTATCAGACATCATTCCAAAAGAACAAGGATTTTATTGCATTTCATCCTGGCACACTTATGACAATCAACATGAAGTTTTTTAGCTCTTCGTTTTCTCGAGTAATTTCCTTTACCACAACCAGGCATGTATGCAATAAATTTATGAGGCAATTCACCTGCCAAACGTACTTTGGCCTCAATTAACCAACGGATGTCAGCAGGGATGTTATTTCTCATAAGCAATCGCATGCATTCGGACCAAGCTTTATATGATCGTAAAGAAGGCATTCTGAGGAAGTGAAGGAAATCGCTTGTGAAGTTTTGCTAGAATCGCGTTTCTGTCCATACCTTCTTCTCAGAATATCACTTATTATGGGAAACTGAAGTAACCGACTTTGATTATCACGAGTCCGTTATCCGCCACTTATAAAGGAAAATAAATCAAAACACACTAAATAAAGAAAATCAAATCTGTAAAATCGAATCAAAATGAAAGTGAATAAAATAAGAAAACACACAATAAAAAGAAAAATGAACTTACATTCGTCCTCTTATTGAGTTAACCTCAAGCTCTAATTGGAAGTTATATATCCTATCTTCTATTCCTCTGAGTTGATTTTCCAAATCCTCAACATAAGACATAAATGTTGGTGGTCTTTGATCCCAAATCGGATGTGATTTATAACTTTGTATCATACGTCTCAAGTGAAATTTCACTCGTAAAAATTCTCCAACACGTTTTAAAAGATATTTTCTCATCGAGGTTGTTGTTGAGTACTAGAAAGTGTGTATTTATAGTGGAGAAAATCATCATTTTACACTTCAAGTCTCACTAACATCCCTATTTTTATGTCTTTAAGTCCCTTATAATTTAATTATGTATGTTTTATTTTAATTAAGTATTTTATGTATTTTATGTATTTTAGGGGATATCATGGTCATTTCACAATAAACGAGAGATCAGATGAAAAAAAACGGACAGCACTTTTGAACTCAGGACAGTCGAAAACCTTAAGAGGAGCATAAAAAGAAAAATGGCATTGTTCACATATACGATCGCTTCACGATCTTGTTCACTTATCTTGTATCTTTGGCGTGGCAATCGCATGCGATGATGTGGCACTATACGATGATGTGGCAGCATTTGATTAGACGAATGATGTGGTATTGACCGCTTATGTGGCATTGACTGATGATGTGGCATTGACTGATGACGTGTCACGATCTTATTGGACAAAAAATGTTGACCGGTGACGTGGCAGAATGTTAATGGACCGGAAAAATGTGTGTACGGTACATGCATATACCTGAGAATAACAGACCACGATAATGTGTTCCATCCAATAGGAACTTGCCACGTGGCGCAATCCTGAGCGTCCAAATTATTTTAATTCGATGGCCATGATTTACTCAGTGTATCTATAAAAAAAGGGTCCCCCCCCTAATTTGACACCCCTGAATCCATTTTTGGACTTTATTTTCTCTAATTCCATCTCTATCTTGTATTTTCTATGTATTTTAATAAAATTTCCATTTTACCCCTAGTTCAAATATGAGTGGCTAATTTCCTTTCAAGCTTGGGTTGAAGGTGAAGTCTCAACATGCTCCATGGGCTTAATTTGGTAAATTTACTTTTCCTTCCCCTTTAATTTATGCGGTTGTTTTGACTTTTCGTAGACAGATAGTAATAATCTTGTCTGGATATCGGCTGGAATAACCGCCTCCCTGCGCGGTTATTACTTATTTGTACGGGAAGCCCTTTAGCACCATATCTATTAGAGTGTGGTTCATGATGAGTGGAAGTTCCCCTTCATAATTTAATTGGTACTAATAATGAATATTAAGCCGATGGTGCATGTTGAGTCGATCCGGAGATCCAGCATTTTATTTTAATAGTTTATTCCAATAAATTTAATTCAAATTAATCATTGCCTACATAATTGTCATTATAAATCCAATCACCCATTAAGAAAATTAATTCTACAAGTAATTAAAATCCACATCCTCGTGGGATCGACACTTGTCACCATTGATCTATTCTACAATAGATTCGTGCACTTGCGAGTTCAATAAAATTTGCACAACAGTTGTCATGGTGTACAATGAAAAGAAAATACAATCATTCAACACTTAAGCATAATAACGCATAAATAAAAGTCAAACAATTCAATCAATCAAGTTAAAGCAAAAAGTTAAATTATTTTAAAAAAAAATAAAAAAATAAAAAACAAACACTTAATCAAAATTTTATGGGTTACTCAAATTTATTTCGTTGCCTTTTTTTATGTGGTTGGTACTACTAGATATGGCTTGATCTTTGAACATTAATTTTAAAAATTACACCGTTCTTTGGATCCTTAATTTTAATTGCTCTATATGGAAAAAGCAGTATGGACTATAAAGGGACCATCCATCGAGGCGTAACTTTACACAGGAATAGGCGCAGCGAGAATTGAATAAAAGTACTTTCGACCTGGTGTGAAAGATTTTCTCACAATGTGTTTGTCATGAAAGATTTTCATTCATTTGTTTGTAAATTTTGGCATTTTGTATGCATCATTCACGAATTTCTTCAAGTTACGCGGTATAATCTTCTTTCTAAGCTAGCTTCTTTGCATGTCTATGTTGAATTTCTTGATGGCGGTATGCACGATGCTCAAGTTCTGGTGGTGATTTTGATGATGGACTCAGTTTTTTCTCTGATGGTGCTAGTTGTTCAACTATTGACTTCTATTTGTTAATTTCCTTGTATGGTGCTGAATAAATGAGTGCGTTAACCTCATCTATTGATATTTCAATATCAAAATCCAAACCAAAGTGAGTTAAACATGTTTGTAAAGGGTCATCACTAAGATTTGAAAGAAAAGTATTATAAACTAATTCTTCAATTAAATCCACATCAACAATTTTATCATCTGCATTGGGAGGTTGTTTGGAAATGTTGAAGATATTTAGCTCGATCGTCATATTGCCAAAGGACAACTGCATATTTCCAATCCTACATTGAATGTGAGCATCGGCAGTTGCCAAGAAAGGTCGTCCTAGGATAATGGGGATGTACTTCCTTGAATCCTGGACTGGTTGAGTGTCAATTACAATGAAATCAACAGGAAAATAAAACTTATCTACCTGTATAAGCACGTCCTCCACAATACCATGAGATTTTTCATGGACCGATCTGATTGTAACACCACCAGGTTGGGTGTAATTCTCCCGATCAAGTTTCACAAATCTTGAGTAAGGCAAATGTTTACACTAGCTCACAAAGTCAACAAAGCATTCTCAATTGTGTAGTTCCCATCTACATGAGATAGTGGGGGAGCTAAGTCTTTGTATTTTAGAGAAAGTTTGTGTTGGAGTATAGAGCTCACGTTTTCTATTAAAAATGCATTCTTTTGAACATGAATGTTTCTCTTTTTAGTACAAAGGTCTTTAAGAAACTTGGCATAAGATGAAACTTGTTTTATAGTATCGAATAAAGGGATGTTAACATTTACCTGTTTAAAGATTTCAAAAATCTCACTTGTAGATTTTCCCTTCTTTGCTTTAGCTAACCTCTGGGAAAATAGAGCTTTTAGAACGTATTCTCGTGGGTTAGTTTCTTCTTTCTCCTCTGATGATGAGTCTTCTTCATTTACCAGTATAATTTAAGTTATTTTTGTTACCGGCATCTCTACTTTATTGTCGACTTCTTTTCCTTTTCGCAAGGTCATGACGGCTTTGACCTCTCAATGCTGCTGAGGTAAACTGGTACTAGCTTCATACACTCTTTTAGGATTAGGCACTAGTTGACTTGGGAATTTACCTTTATCAGCGATCGTAACCAAGTCACGAATCGAAGTAGCAAGTTGTCCCACCATTTTTTCAAGGTTTGAAATTGATTGGGTTTTTGAGTTGAAACCCGCTCTCATTTCATTTCGCAGTTCATCAATGATGCGGTTTTGTTGCTCGATTTTGGAGTGAATAAGATTCTTGAAATTCTGGAATGCATCCTCCCATGGTCTAGGTTGAGAATAGTTTGGGTTCTGATTGTATGGTCTAAATGGTGGCTGAGAGGCTTGAGGATTTTGAGGAATTGGTTGCATTGGTGGAGTTGGAGCTGCTGGTCCATTCTGTTGGAATCCTTGAGACCATGAAAAATTGGGGTGGTCTCTCCATCCAAGATTATATGCGTTGGAGTAAGGGTTGTAGTTTGATGGCTTTCTCATTACATCTATGGCATTGGCTTGATCGAGTATGAGTCCTGGTCATGTGGTTCGTTAATTTAGTGGTACATTAACGATCTTTATTTGTCGGGAAAGACCTTTAACTATGTCTTTGACTTCTTTAATTTCTGAATTGAACTCGCCAATGTCAACCTCATTCACTCCCTTAACTCTTCTAGTATTCCTGAGTGAATGATTCCGCTGTTGGGAATTATCCGCTTGTTGCTGGAAGAAATCCTAAATTTCTGATGCACTTTTTGACATTAGCTCTTCTCCACTTGTTGCCATTAACCATTCTTGCACATTCGGCAATAATCCCTCCAAAAAGTATTGGCATTGGTGCCATTTCTCGTACCCATGATGTGGACACTTTAGAAGTAGCTCTTTGAATCGCTTCCATGCTTCGAAAAACTGCTCATCTTCTCTTTGGGTAAACTCTGAAATTTCCCTACGAATAGCATTGGTTTTATGTCTTTGGGAAATATTTATTCAAAAATTTTATTACCATTTGTTCCCATGATGTAATCTTTATTAGCGGACAATGCATTGAACCATGAATGAGCTCTATCCTTTAAAGAAAATGGAAATAATCTAAGTTTAACATCATCAATCGAAAAATTCTCATATTTAAAAGTTTGACAAATAGCATGGAAATCATTCAGGATGATTATATGGATCTTCATTTTCTAAGCCATAGAATGTTGGGAGACAATTTAGCACATTAGGTTTTAACTCAAAACTCACTAGCAACTACATTTGGGTATCGTATGCATGATGTGCTTTCAAGTTAGCTAAGGGGTTTGAAGTAGTCGCTTAAATGGCCTCTCTCTGTGGTCTTGGTTGCAAATCCATTTCAATTTTAATTTTAATTGCAACATGTTTGTGTGTGCGAAGTGTTTTTTCTATTTGAAAGTCATAGGCTCAAGATTAGGTAATTGTGACCTACGACCATGCATGCAAAGAAAAAAAAATGGTAACAAAATTAATAAAAATAAAGAAAAAGGAGAAATTATGATCTAACTTTATTACTGTTTATTCTGATTTTGCTTTATGAAAACAACTCAAGTCTTATATATAGAAAAGAAAATACGTGAAACAAATTAAAATAAATTAATAGGTTGTTGAACCTGCCGATTTAACAAAAAAAAAACATAAAAATTAAATTACGGAAATTTAAAGAAAAGAATAAAAGAAAACAAAATAATACATACTTGAAATGCAGATTAACTTTTTTTCTTTTTCTTTTTTTTAATAATAATAAAAAAAACTATTACAAGGAAACAACTAATCAAAATAAAAAAGAAATAAAGAAACAAAAAAATTCTACGAATTAAAATACTTACCTCACCGAAATGCGTAAAAAACTTGTTGGGAAAATTTTATTGAACTTCATGAGTGCACGAATCTATTGTAGAATAGATCGATGGTGACGAGTGTCGATCCCGGAGGAGGTGGATTTTAATTACTTGTAGAATTAATTTTAAGTGGATGATTGGATTTATAATGACAATGATGATGTAGGCAATGTATTAATTTAAATTAAAGGCTGTGGGAATAAATTATTAAAATAAAGTGCTTGGATCTCCTGGATCTGTACTCAGCATGCACCATCGAACTTAACATTCATTATTAGTACCAATTAAATCATGAAGGGGATTTTTCACTCATAACCACACATCTCTAATAGATATGGTCTTTGAAGGGCTTCCCATGCCAAATAGTAATAATATTGCCTAGGGAGGCGGTTATTCCAAATGATATCGAAATAAGATTATTCTTATCTGTCTGAAAAAAATTCAAAACATCCACGTAAATTAAAGGGGAAGGAAAAGTAAATTTACCAAATTAAGCCCATGGAGCATGTTGAGACTTCACCTTCAACCCAAGCTTGAAAGGAAATCAGCCCACTCATATTTAAACTACGGGTAAAATGGGAATTTTATTAAAATACGTGGAAAATACAAGATAGAGATGGAATTACAGAAATATGAGCTCAAAATGGATTCAGGAGCATGAAATTAAGGGGGGAGCCCCTTTTTTATAGATACACTGAGTAAATCATACCATCAGATTAAAACAATTTGGACGCTCAGGATTGCGCCACGTGGCAAGTTCTATTGGATAGAACACATCATCGAGTTTGTCATTCCGTGTATATGCATGTACCGTGCGTGCGTTTTTTCATCCACTAACATGCTGCCACGTCACGGTCAATATATTTGGTCTAATAGGATGCGTGACACGTCATCGATCAGCGACACATCATCGATCAATGCCCGCATCATTCGTCGATCAAATAGTGCCCGTCGTCATCGTACAATACGGCGAACAATCTTTGTGAGCGATGTATGTGTACATTACCATATATATCAAGCTGTACCATATGTGTGAACGATCACCGTTTATCTTTTTATGCTCCTCACTAGGTTTTTGACTATCACGAGTTCAAAATTACTTGTCCGTTATTCTATCTGATCTCTCGTTCATTGTGAAATGACCTTGATGTCCCCTAAAATACATGAAATACATAATTAAAATAAAAATATACATAATTAAATCACAAGGGACTTTAAGACATAAAAGTAGGGATATTAGTGAGACTTAGAGTGTAAAATAATAATTTTCTCCATTATAAATACACACTTTCTAGTACTTTCAAACAAGTTTCTCTAATCGGAAGAAATATATATTATTAAGTATTTCACTTTATTTCATTTTACCAGGCTGTAATTTAATATTTTCTTTCTCTCTTACCATTTCACACTCTTTCTTTAATTACAATTTATATTAACCTTAACCTGTAGAAAAATTATATTTCTTCACTAATGCTCCATGATTTTATGCATTTTTTTATAACAACATAGTAAAACATATCACATCCCTCATTTCATAAAAAAATAAAAAATTACTTAATAACACGCTTATCGAAATGGCAAGGCAAGCAATTTATATCGTTCATTTCTATAGCTTTGGTTAGCTCAAAAGTTGGTTCATCTATAGGCACTTGAAAGAACTTAAGTATCAGAGTTATAAGGTTACCGTAAAGAAGGAACGGTTAACCATACCACGAGAATACTAAGCATGTGTCGAATAATGGTATACCCAAAACTAACAGCCTAGCCAAAGAATACAATCTAACAAGGCTACATCCATATTAGATATTTCATCTGCATGCCCGACCTAGGAGTAACAATAGCACGAAGAATGCGAAGTAAAACTTGAGACTATAGGCACAAGCTTTGAGCACGAAAATGAGCGATGTCTGACTCATTAGATAAATCAATCGATCTACAAATGTTTCTAACTACTTGACAAGAGAATAATCATGGAAATAAGGTGCTTTCCCTAACGAAATAAATCTACGGGCCACCATCAAGAGTTCTAAGATTTTGTTTAAAAGACTAACATCAAACTCTATCATATTCCGCCAACATGAGTAATTACGATTTAGCTTCTCCTAGAGGTATCCGTATTTGAATAAAAACAGTTTTCACTAAATTTGGATACACGTGTTCCTCAATCACAACACCATTCACTCAACCAACCGTTTGTAATAATTGCAGTAAATTTCTATTACTAATCAGAATAGTTTGAAATATATCTAACTCAGCATAGAAAGAAGAACTACCGAGCGAGGCATGAACTTGGTAAAGAACCTATTGGCCAGTTGCTTGTTTGGAAAGTGCTTTGCCTCAAACTACTTCTCCTCAGCATTTCATTTATCCATTTGTGCTCCTTTGCCACCAACCTCACTCACTTTCTCCTTCCCTTTGCTGCTTCTTATTCTTGAAGTGGACATAATTGCACAACAATAGTAAAAATGACACAAGTGAGTGGTTAAGCGAAACTAACCAATTAAATTGGCTGAAGCGATGTTTAGAAGTGATAAGTCGAGTTCATTTGAACCATAAATCACTAAAACATGCCTGTCAGTGAGAGATTGCAAGAGAAAACTTAGTTTTAGATTTGGGATTTTTGGATTTTGAGGAAAAAAGTGTATTTAAATGGTGAATTTTTGATATAGAAGAGTGGGAAAATGGATTTCAACACTTGATATGTGCTGGGATTAAAAGAAATTCACAAATCTAGGCATGTGTGTGACGGTTTCTAGAGAGAAAATGGTTAAGTGGCTTCCAGAATGAGAAGGTGAATGACAACAATGCCTTTAATTGACATATCCAATTTATCATTTATAATAACCGACAAGTTGTTTATTCCTAGATACATTGAAGAACAATAAACGTTAAATTGGTTACCTTAAACGGGAACCCAAATAGGTCAGAGGCTTCTGATGGGGAAACAGCAAATTGATAACTCTAAACGAAAAACGTATTAATTCCAGAGAGGTCACTGATAAAATATGGATTTCGGTTACATTAAGCAATGGCGATTCATTCTAGAATGCTTAACACTAAGCGATCTCTTGTTTTACATACCGGTGGCGGTTAATTTTAGAAAGGTTCATAGCATTAAAACGGATACCATATTATTTTAACAGTGGCGGTTAGGTCGAGAAGGATGATCTGAGAATAACGGTGAGTCAAAACGTAACCGACAAGTCGGTTAAGTTTCCAGAAAAGTCAAATTCATTAAACATCGGTTTGGTTCATTTAAATGGTAAGTGATTCGGTTTAGAGGCTTTCTTCAATAAGCTGTAAACTAAAAAACTTAAGCGACAAGCCCGGTTAACTCGAGAGATTCAATTTAGTCTATAACCGATGTCGAGAAACTTAAGAGGCAATCCGGATAGGACTAGAGGGATCTTGTTTAGTAACCGTCTTGTCGTTTCCTTTAAAAGACAAGTCGGTTTTCAGGAGAACAACCAAAACCTAAACCGCCATGTAATTTAATCTAATCAATGTACATTCAAGCTTTGGCGGTGCATATCGATAAAAAATTATTGTTAACTTAAGAGGCATTCTAAATAAGTGCGAGAACAACAAGCTTAAAGCTAGAGGAATACATTGAGTCAAAGTCGGATGAAATCAAATGACTATATTACCTTAAGATTATGAAAAGGCATTCAAGAATTTTCTATTGAAAGCACACATAAGATGTAAGTAGAGTTGTCACAGCATAGATTACAAGAAATTACCACAACAAATCAGAAACAGCAATGCTTCCGTTATGTATTATAAGTAATATACAATAGTCAGTGAATAAAATATCCACCATAATGTGTACAACCAATCGAAAACCAAATTGTACGTTTCGCGCGAATCCCATCAATAAAACCAACCATTACTATGCCTCTGATCTTTTGAATTTTTTTTTGGCTTTTCCCTTGAGCTTTAGCGCGTAGTTGATATGTGTTCACCTTATGCATAGAGGCTATAGCCTTAGCTTGGGCAGCATGTTCCTTAAATGTAACATTTACTGCAGTAAGCAATCGGGCTCGTACTTCATTGAAGGCTGAGTCTACAAGTTGAACAGTATTCTTCCCGAAACATGTTAAGAATCATGCTACACAAGTAAAAGATAGCATAATAAGATAGATTGAGTACGTCAAAATAGGGAGGTGACTATGAGTTATTATAAAAGAAGAGATTTTGATATTTTTACCATGTACGACTTGTTGGGAATGAGCCTTGGAGTCTCCATGAATTTAATGACATAAATTCCACAATCAAATCCATTTGGCTATTTCGAAACACCTTGACCAGATTAGATAGGGAACGAATGAATCTTGTTCGGTATTTGAAGCAATTTTGAATGAAACATGGAACTAAGAGAATGTAACTGCCAAGTTGAAAACAAAGCACCTCAAATTTGGTAAATAAATATATACAAGAAATTGAAGAACAACATAGGCAAATGGAACATACAATGTGTTCAGCTCGTTGCTCCCGTTTTCGATTACTTTGACCATCGAAAAGAAGATCTAAATCTCGCATGCATGCTGACATTGACATTGATGAATAAGAACGTGAAAGACACCATCGTTAATTAGAACAAAAATCTAGAAAAAGATCAGTATCTACTGTTATAAAAAGAATTTTTACAATATATAGGCGTGAATCGATTAACGATTTAAAAACTAACCTTGACACAGCGAAAGTGCGGCGTAAAGGCTTTCCAACGTTAGATGGTTGTGCAAAACCATCCACCTCAGCTCCATCTTTAAGTGTTGAGTGCTACAAAAGAAATAAATAAACAAATGATATTTCAGTAAATAACGCATTCAAAATATATTGTTGTACAAAACAATGTTTGAAAAATAATTGTACATTGTAGGTGTCATATCTTGCAGTCATTTAAAATTATCTGCGTATTCATTTGAAAAATAAGAAAAAACTAGTCGGAATAAGAATAACATCCAATTTATTCGGTGAGATATATTTCAGACAAAAATCCTAGGGAATCAATGGAGATAACTAAAATTGAGAAAAATTCATTCCATCTGGGATTACGGGTGTGAGGAAACTACGCCCAAAGTCATAATATAGCACGTAAGCATGAAATAAATGACGTAGGTTCGGAAATAAACATAGGTCCGGAATAAATATGTTTATTTCCCTACGATAAAATTCACATCCATGTGCACAGCAATGGTAGGTGACATGTGTCATTAAGGAGAGCTCAGGCAAAACCACTAAGCTTTATGTCACCCATACATCATAAATAGGGGACCGGCCCAGAATCAAAAGAAAGAACATTGTTCATAACTAAAAAATAGAGAAATCAACCTTGTTTTCTTCATTTTTCTCCTTTTAAATCTCAATCACACATTGACTTGGGCGTCAGAGTGCCTTTTCAGGTACCCACCTCGTCGGATCCAAGATCAATGTGCGTCACAAACTCTCCAAAAATCCAAATACGTGTGAAGGTAATTTCCAGCACCTTCCGTTGGCGTAAGTCTGTGAAATGATTGGCTGAAAACTATTTCTCTTACTAAAACCCATATGAACACTACTTTACTATCATCTTTTTGGATTAGAACTAGTTGGTTGTAGTTGAAAAAGAGGTGAATACTCACATATGCTTATGAAAAATGGGTTTATGTGTGAAACCCCGAACCTTAAACATCTTAAAAAAGCATTAAAATAAAAACATCGAAGAGCAAAAATGGAGGCCTTTCCTTCCATTGTCTTCTTTGGAAAATGAAGAAAGAATAAAGAGGATGGGGAACCCATTTGGTCAATATAAAACTTTGACCAAAGATGAAAAATCAATACTAGTCAAAGGGCCAAAACTAGTGCACACGACTAAATCTAAACTAATTTATCATTTATATTATTTTTCTTCATTTTCCTTTTATTGTCTTATTCTGCTGACCATGCTAACTTATTTACATTCTGCCATTCCATTTATTCCATGGTACTTATTTATTCTTCCACGGCGAGGCTCGGCAAAACCAAGCGTTCACCTTGTCAGGGGTAAAATACGCGAGTATTATGCGAGCGTGGTGACGTAACTCATGTTCTAACCTAACAATAGTGATTCGCATCTAACGTATTAACCACGGTGACAAATTACTCTTGACTTACTAACCATTCTGACTTTTCTAACATATGACAATTTTTAATTTTCCTATGACATTCACGACTTTACTTGGCTTACTCTAGTGAGACTAACCCAATTCCCAAATATTTACCTCTTAATAAGGAATAAGCGAATAGGTGTAGTGCTCGTTGGAATAATCTAACTTTTCTTACATGTTATGTAACCATGATTACTTTTTACGCATCTAACTTTTACATTTCCACATTGATTATTCTAATTATTTATAAATTTTATGATGTTTGATCTTGACTGCGGAGGGAAGTGGACATTACCCAGCTCTCTTTTTCTCTTATTTATCTTTCCTTAAATCTACCCTTATTTCCTCTTTAGGCGAAGGCTTTTTAAGCTGGAACAAGTTTCATGCAATAATTCCCGAGAGCTCTTAAATGCTATAGCATAACTTTTCTGAGCAATCAAAAGAAATAGAACGGAAAAATCTTTGAAAAGCACAACAACTTCATTAAAATTTCTTCCTAAGATCCGAGTCACCTTTGAATTTTGTTAAAAAAGCAAGCAAAACAAAAGGCTAATGAAGGAAAAATCGATGTAAATGCGAGGAAATCAATGGCAAGACCTCACAGAAGAACAAGTTTCTGTAGTTTCTTCCGGTAAACTTCCAACATGGAAAATCTAGAACCGAGAAGAGCTTTAAGTTTACTGCTGAAAAGCGAGGAAGCGCCACCGATGATACCTTGGCATAAATCTTGTAGCAATTAGAAGAAACCAAAGAAAGAAAATTAGTAGTTAAAGGCGGACTCGCTACATTGGAGTAACACCAAATGAGCTAAGAAGAAGCTCGAGAATGAGGGGAACGGAGAACCTTAGCCCTGAGAAGGGTAGCGACCCATCTTGATCATTTTTAGAAGGCGAAAATGAGATGATGCAGTGAGGAGCGGCGATTCGGGAGTGTTTGTAGAAAGAAATTCAAAGTTCTAGGCGACTCGGAAAAAACTTTTCGATGGCTTTAAGCTACTTTAATGATCTTTGCCATGGTTGCTCTTAAGATTAATGCCTCCCATTTTGGAAACCATCATTTTGCTCACGACACGAAAATTTCAAGCTCTTAACTTCAATGATTCGATGAAACAACGGATCTCGATGATCGGCTCTTTATTATTACAAATAAAAATTGGCATTCAAAAGCTGATGATGATGCCACCTTTTACAAAGTGTTCCCATTAGATTGACCGGACCAACAGAATTGGTTCAATGACTTGCCTCACAATTCTTAAAAAATTTCCATGACTTGTGCGCGATTGTTGGCATAATATTTACATGCGAAAGCAACCTAGGATTGCATTCCATCTCTTTAATTTGAAAGCGTGGGAGAGCGAGATAGTAAATGACTTCATCTTCCATTTGATCAAAATGACCTTGATAGGAAAAGTTGATCACGGAAGTTCTTTGCAGGCCGTTTTTGTGGCCGTGAATTTGAACCACGAAATATGGCAAATATATCCTCAAAAGAATTTTAGGACCATAAGCTAATCAATTTAAAATCTCGGATATATGACGGCGAATGGGCTGCGAAAGGCTCAGTAGACCTACCACAACACCCGAGGTGGTAGCGAAATGCCATTCGCGATACGAAGAAGCCAGCGAAGAAGGAAACCTGGCGAAAGGCAATTTGAGCCATTGAATTCTTCCTTATACGAATCGGATGGAAAACAAGGACTTTGGAATATTCCAAAATTACCCCGAGGCCCGTGGCGCGCTTTGAAAAAATGAAATCAATCGAGCATTGTCTTTTCCGTAATGATAAGGGACGTGTCATTAATGAATTCCACGCTTATTTGTGCATCTCAAGGCTAGGAAAAAAGTAATGACATCTCGGAATTAGACCCTCTTTTGATCAGTTAAGGACATAAAGTTTCTCGACCCATTCGGCCGGATAGTTTTATGGAATCCCAGGATAGGGAATGACAAAGCGAGTCGAAACGAATCATTGCGATAATTCATGCGATAAATGGTTAAAATCTATGACTACGCCAAGAACAGGAGAATCGGGAAATTGCATTCATTCTTAGGAAAATGATACAAATGACTCTTGGTAATTTGCGCTCTCTGACCCGTCCATGGACGTCTAGTGCTCAAATTCCATATGAGAAGTCAGGCGTGCTCGGTCTGAAAAGAAGCGATAAATGTACATCTCGGAAGATCTTGCTTGATTACCCGCTGAAAGATTTAGAAGGAATCGATATATGCCCCATACATAGATCCACGGTGGTCGCTTTGGAAATTGCCAGCATCGTAGTCAAAGAATCCCGTGTGAGAAAAATAGTTGAAAATTCTCTATTGAGATCGTTTTAGAAAATGAGACTTAAGGAATGGACTGCGAGAAGTGTTATGCCTCTCTGTGGCCTTTGAGAGAATAAGAATGACAAAAGAAATCATCAACGCCGCTTAAAAGCGGAAAGCGGAACTAAGATTGCTTGATCGATTTCACGTTGTTAATGCTCGTCGGTTTATAATGCGATTTTAGAGAGCATTGGCTTCCATTCACATGGAGGCGGTTCCTAGCGACTTTCCGAAAGTGAAAAGTCGATGTGTCTATAATAAGAAAGGGAATATTTGATATAAAGGAGATCGGATGATGGCGAAGCAATGTTATTATTCTTTATTAAGCCTTGCGAAGAAACGTCCGGGTTAGAACTCACTCCGGGTGATAAGAAAAAACTGGCTGTAGAGGAAAATGGGAAGTTTATTATCTCGAAGCATATACTGCGAGCAACCAATTCTTGCGACAATAGTGGTGGAGGATGCGGCTAAATAGAAATTACAGGACTGAAGCCAAAGTGGATGCCTCGTTAACACCTTCTGAGAGCTCAAGTTGTTAAAGATTTAGAAAGCAGTGTCCTAGACCCTTTGACCTGAAAAAGCAAGTCTGCAGTTGGGCTGGAATACTTAAGCGTAGGAAAACATACCAAATCTATCTTGAAAAAACCGATGTTTTCGCATGGTCGTATAAAGACATCTTTGGGAATAGATCTAAGTTCCATGGCAGGATATCTGCTTAGAAAGCAGATGAAACACATGCAAAGGAGGGCAATTTGCTCGAGAAAGGAACAAGGTCATCAATGATGAGGTGGAATGTCTCCTCGAGGCAAAATTCATTCGGAGATTTCTTGCCGGAATGGATCTCAATGTTGTTGTGGTATAGAAAAAGAATGGAAAATGGAAGTATCGTCGATTATACAAGCCTCGAAGCAAGGCTTGCACAAAGATCTTTTCCTTGACGAAATTTGATCAATTGGTTGATGCCACCACTAGGTACAAAGGCTATCTTTCACGGATGCATATAGTGGATACAATCAAATCTCATGCATTCGGAAGATGAGAAAAAATAAGCTTAAATCATTAGGGACTTATTTTGTTCTGAGTCATGTTTTGGTTGAAAAAAACAATATCCACTGCTCAAAGGCTTATAACCAAAATCTTTCTTTGAGCTTTATTGGGGAATATTGTAGAAAGCATATTGATGACATGGTAGTCAGCGGAGGCGGAA
The DNA here is from genome assembly GCA_030449905.1 of Luvunga scandens. Lineage (NCBI taxonomy): Eukaryota > Viridiplantae > Streptophyta > Magnoliopsida > Sapindales > Rutaceae > Luvunga > Luvunga scandens. The sequence continues at coordinate 1,943 of JASUUG010000149.1, read as the reverse complement.
GACTACGTTGCGGATCTGAAATGGTTTTGATATTACTAAGGCTATAATATAAAAACTCGATCCCGATCATGAAAGTGTTCTTTCGTGGTTTCATAGGTAACTTCCCGGCGTATAGTTAGTGAAAGAGGAATAGAAGCTAATCTGCTCAGTCAAACTCTCTAAAACCAGCTAAGCGAAAAGCGCGAGAAATTCAAGTCTTGATAGGAAGAATTGCGGCATTGAATAGGTTCGTTTCCCGGATGTCGGATAAATGCGAAAACCTTTTTGAAAACTATGAAAGCGAGAAAAACTAGAGTATGGGGAAGAGAGCAATCGAAGCCCTGGAACAATAAAAGGTTATCTTGTCCGATACAGTACTTTCCATGGCTAAAACTTTGGGAGGAACTTGATTTGTACTGTTGTGTCCCAGTATTTGATTAGTGCGATCTTTCAAAAGAAGATGAGGGGATCTGCTGTATCTTTTTATTAAGCGAGAACTTTATCAAATCTGGAAATAAGATATTACATTGCGAGAAAAGTTGGTCATGGCCCGAGGTCGTACAAAGGGAAAACTATAGCGCTTTTTGAAAGCCGTTCGTAATTGTGATGACATCTTACCTTTCAAAATCTGTGCTGCCAAGTTAGGCGTAGTGGGAAGGAATATGAAAGCGGCGATGAGTTTGAGCACGGCTTTGATAGTCAATATAAGTCAGAACTTGAAAAAATGGCAAGCCGCTGATTTCCTCATGATTGTAAACCCCGATTGAGGACCATCTTTGCGATTATACGGAAGGAGAAGAATGGCTTTTATTTATTGATGGTTCCATAATAATAATGGGGCGAAATCGATCTATCTTAAAGATTAAGAAAGGAATCGTTGTTGAGAATGCCGTTCGATTAAATTTTTTTTCGTTCTTCAACCGTGATGAAGCGGAATATGAAGCTTTCATCGCCGGACTCGCGTTAGCTATTGGGCTTCGCGTAAAGCATTTAAAGATCTATCTTGATTACGCTAGTAGCCTCTCTCAGTTGGGTGAGAATTCACCGCGAAAAGCGATCGTATGATCGATTACTGGCAGCCAGCAGCGATTTTGAAAGCGTAACCCTCAAGTAAATCCCGAGGAATGAAAACACATTGATAAATTGGCCATGACCGCGTCCAGGAGTGCTACGGCGGTATACATCATTTCTTAACTTTCTTTCCAATACGGGAAGGAGGTCGAGAAGTGTTGCCAATTCAACAGGATGGATGCTAGATGGATCATGTATCGTCGCTATATCGAAAGACGGAAAAATTAAAGGAGGATAATATTGAGGCCTGGCGCAAAAATGAAAGCAAGTGGTTTCATAGTCATTAATGATGAGCTTTATCAAAAATCTTTGTTGGACCCTTGCTCTTATGTTTAAGCTAAACAAAAGGGAGGAAATGTATAAGAAATCCACGAAGGGCGGTGGAAATCATTAGGGCTAGAGCCTTACAACCTTGAGTCTTAAGAGCGAAGGCGTATTAGCTTATCTTGAGAAATGATTCAAGGTTTGTTCGTAAATGTGAGAAATCCAAAAACATAGTCGCTTTAATCCATCCAACCATCCCAATTCATTGGCTGGTGGCAAGTCGTAAACTATGCAGTGGGGAATGGATATTGTGGGCTTTACCGCACAGTCGAGAGGGTATAATTTGTACTTAAGATTATTTATTTAAGTGGGTTGAAGCATCGACTTTTTCCAGTATCACCCGAGGAAAAGAAGTGATTAAATTCACAAGTCAGCGTCATCACTAGATTTGGTCTTAGCGGATGTGGTTTTCGATAATGGAAAATAGTTTCGAGAATGCTGATATGGAAAAATTTTGTCGAGGAGTAAAGGAATAGAGCCTGATTTTTCGTCTCGATTATCCTGAGGAATGGACAAGCGAAAATCACCAGCGGGGACCATTTTGACAATTTAAAGAAGAAGTTGGAAAA